>JAVIAB010000139.1:101523242-101565742 GCA_032433765.1 Megaustenia siamemsis | reverse complement strand
CAAGCATGTCGTAAAAGACGACTAAGAAGTTTTGGTGAGACGGTCTATGCGGGTACTACGGAGTTGGTGCATCTGATATGAAATCATCATCAGTGCTTTCACTGGCGTGTAGCGGGCAGGCTTGATACTGGGGCAAGTGCTGAAGCGGGGATCTGGGCACTTTGGGGCTGCCTCTTGTTGCAATGAAGATGATCTGTCAACTAAACAACCTCTGACAAAGTAGGTCAGGTAACAGAGGGGTCAAGGCCTCAAGATGGATAGACATGGGAAGCTGCTGTAAAGTAAGAGGAATATAAGCATGGAAATTAATTTGTTTAAAAAAGAGAAAGTGGTATGGTAACAGCTTTACTTAGGTGAGTAACAAAACAAAAATAGAACGACGTTTCGGCCAAGAAGGCCATCAGTTGGAACAATGAACAACAGCACATAATTATATAAGGATATACACAGAATTCTAATTACTTGGTCATAATGTGCTTGACTCTCAAAAAGGGAAAATAAATCACTTCCCTGTGGTCCAGAGCATGGTCTAACACCGACTGTGATTAATATGGCGGGCTGACGGAGCGGGACAGAGGTGTGAAATACAATAAAAAGGGAAGGGTTCTAAAAATATGTGGAGATGGGTACAAGAACCCAGACTCTACTATTCATGGAAACGTTTATTTGAGTTGATTCCCAATAAATTAACCCACGTGGAACATTTTATTACGTACCCAAACGAATACATAAATCTGTGTATATCTTCAACTATGGGTGTGACATACGCATGCGTATATAACCATACATTCATAAACGCATACTAGGTAAGAGAGGCAAGGCTCGCCATGTTCTCCATAGTGATGGGGTTTAGTGATATAGAAGACCTAATCATGCAGTCACCTATAGGCAGTAAAAGCTCCAACGTGCCCAGTAAATGTCGCGGGGTTCAAGAAAGCAACTACATCCCGATACATATCATCTTGTGTCCTAAAACTTGAGGCCGTAACAGTCTGTGACATTAAGATAAGATAGATAAGATAATATAAGATAAGATAAGACAAGACTAGACATTTATCTCTTCGCCACTCATAAACTGTACCGAGTGAGGAGGTTGTCATCACAACGTTATGTATCTCGCGAGTTATATGTCTCGGCTTATGGTGGTTGTATGTTTGACCTTATGTGGTACATCACAAACGCGTTATATTAACGCAAGTAGCGTTTCAAATCCCATTTTCTGTTCTGTTTCCGCTCCTCGTGTGCTTTGTAGCGTCGAGAGAAAATGAAGTGCTCGTGGCAGAGCTGTACTATTCGCTTCGTACACAGGAAGTGCGTTTGAAATGTCGCTGAAACATCTCGAATGTCTCCCTTTACCTGTTTCCTTTGACACTTGTAACTAAAAATGCCAGTTAGGATGTGACACTTCAGTGTCAACAAACCGATTGTGACGTAAACTTAATGCAATAAAAGTACCAGTGAGAAGTTAGTCATTAATTGTAAGACAGTCCTCGTGCGCTGTGAGGACCCACAAGCGGAGTAAAGAATTGTAGCGCTGTTCCCTACCAGGAATGCTCGTAAGAGGCGACTAAGGAGAGATGGGCATGGGGCTGACTATTCCGTACTGTAACAAATTAAGCCGAAAAAACTTCAAAAACATGGACAAATCAAAGAAAAAAAAAAGTAAATGCACTGGCCAGAAAAGATAAAGCTTCTCTGATGAGGAGATGTGTGACGCAATCCGGAGAAAGCAACAAGAAAAGTCTCAGTCTGAATAGTAAGAAAACAGAAGTAATGGTCATATCGAAGAAACAATCATCACCTTCATGCAGCATAAAAATAATCCGGACAAATCTGAAACAAGTGCAATGTCTGAAATACTTGGGCACAATAATATCAGATGGAAGATGCACCACAGAAATAAAAAGCTGAATAGCTCAGGCTAAAATAGCATTTCAGAAAATGAAAAACATCTTATGCAACAAATCTATGTCAATAAAAATGAGAAAGAAAGTTCATCGGTGCTATGTAGAATTAATTCTGACCTATGGAAGCCAATCATGGACAGCAGATAAACAAATGAAAGACGATTAGAGGCCACAGAGATGGGATTTCTCAGAAGAATGTTGAAAGTTCCCTGGACAGCTAAAAAGACCAATAAGGAAGTTCTCAAAGAAGCCAACACAAAAAGGCAGCTCCTAAAAAACATCAGAAAGAAACAATCAACATTTTTCGGGCACATCATGAGAAGAGGAAAGTTGGAATACTTGGGTACAACCGGCATAATACTGGAAGATCGTGGACGACAAAGAAAGAAAATAATGGATAGCTTGATGTCATGGCATGGAAAACAGTCAACAACAGAATTGATACGATGCACTAGATAGAAGATTGTAGAACAACAAAAAAAACGATGTGTTAGTGTATGAAATTAATGAACGGAAGGAAAAATAAACCAGAGAACGAGAGAAAAGAGAGAGAGAAAAAGAGAGAGAGAGAGAGAGAGAGAGAGAGAGACGGTAGTGGAGAAATAAAGACTTTGTGGGTTATATACAAGGTGGAGAAAGGAGGGAATGTTTGTTGCACGTAGTTGACGTGAGATGAAGAGGAAACAGAAGACAAAGACGAGGAAGAGCAAGAAGTGCATGCTCACATACACGCTCACATACACATACACGCACACATACACGCACACATACAGTGCATATAACGGGTCGAACGATTGATGACGACAGAGAGATAGAGGCAGAGATATATAGAGGGAGGGAGATATAGAGGCAAAGATAGAGGGAGAGAGATAGTGTAAGAGATAGATAGAGGCAGAGATATATAGAGGGAGGGAGATATAGAGGCAGAGATAGAGGGAGAGAGATAGTGTAAGAGATAGATAGAGTCAGAGATATATAGAGGCAGAGATATATAGAGGCAGAGATATATAGAGGCAGAGATATATAGAGGCAGAGATAGAGGAAGAGAGATAGTGTAAGAGATAGATAGAGGCAGAGATATATAGAGGCAGAGATATATAGAGGGAGAGATAGAGGCAGAGATATATAGAGGCAGAGATATATAGAGGCAGAGATAGAGGGAGAGAGATAGTGTAAGAGATAGATAGAGGCAGAGATATATAGAGGGAGAGATATATAGAGGGAGAGATATATAGAGGGAGAGAGATAGTGTAAGAGATAGATAGAGGCAGAGATATATAGAGGGAGAGATATATAGAGGGAGAGAGATAGTGTAAGAGATAGATAGAGGCAGAGATATATAGAGGCAGAGATATATAGAGGCAGAGATATATAGAGGCAGAGATATATAGAGGCAGAGATAGAGGAAGAGAGATAGTGTAAGAGATAGATAGAGGCAGAGATATATAGAGGGAGAGATATATAGAGGGAGAGATATATAGAGGCAGAGATATATAGAGGCAGAGATATATAGAGGCAGAGATATATAGAGGGAGAGAGATAGTGTTAGAGATAGATAGAGGGAGAGAGATAGTGTAAGATATAGATAGAGGCTTAGATAGATAGAGGCAGAGATAGACAGGGGGGGAGACACAGATAGAGGCAGAGATAGACAGGGGGAGAGACACAGATAGAGGCAGAGATAGATAGAGGAAGAAATAGACAGAGGGAGAGAGAGAGAGGGAGAGAAATAGTGAGAGAGACAAATAGAGGGAGAGAGATAGATGGAGGCAGATATAGATAGTGGGAGAGAGATAGATGGAGGCAGATATAGATAGTGGGAGAGAGATAGAGAGAGTGTGGGAGACAGAGAAAACACGTGGATGTAGTTTATAAAGATGACGGAGGCAGTTCTATAATTCAACAACCGATGAGCTTGAATTAGTCGCAAAAAAACGTGTGCTGAAGACGAGAGCACTTGGCCGCCAGGTGCAAGACACAACGCAACATATCTCGCTGTGTGAAGAAGCATTTTCGATAGAGTTAGAGAGAGAGAGAGAGATGAAGATTGACTGAGAGACAGAGAGAGAAAGTGCAGGTAAGTATGTACATGTTTCTTCATGCGCGTGCGGCGAATGAATATTGGCAAGAGAAACTTCCATCAATCATCGCACAGACGCACTCAGACGGAACTAAATCTAATTCTCGCTTTAATCATTTCATCTCGACTTAAATCGAGAACAATCTTTCATCTTTCATTCTGGCTGCTTATGTCATCTTTTTTTCTGAAGTGAATTAAAAGATATGGAACTAGTTCAAAAGTCGTAGTCACGTGGCGGTGAGAAGGCAGGAGACATTTCAAAGTGGGAAATTGTTGTTGTGTTCGGGGTGAGAGCCAAAGTGGGAAATTGTTGTTGTGTTCGTGGTGAGAGCCAAAGTGGGAAATTGTTGTTGTGTTCGTGGTGAGAGTCAAAGTGGGAAATTGTTGTTGTGTTCGTGGTGAGAGCCAAAGTGGGAAATTGTTGTTGTGTTCGTGGTGAGAGTCAAAGTGGGAAATTGTTGTTGTGTTCGTGGTGAGAGTCAAAGTGGGAAATTGTTGTTGTGTTCGTGGTGAGAGTCAAAGTGGGAAATTGTTGTTGTGTTCGTGGTGAGAGTGAAAGTGGGAAATTGTTGTTGTGTTCGTGGTGAGAGCCAAAGTGGGAAATTGTTGTTGTGTTCGTGGTGAGAGTCAAAGTGGGAAATTATTGTTGTGTTCGTGGTGAGAGTCAAAGTGGGAAATTGTTGTTGTGTTCGTGGTGAGAGCCAAAGTGGGAAATTGTTGTTGTGTTCGTGGTGAGAGTCAAAGTGGGAAATTGTTGTTGTGTTCGTGGTGAGAGTCAAAGTGGGAAATTGTTGTTGTGTTCGTGGTGAGAGTCAAAGTGGGAAATTGTTGTTGTGTTCGTGGTGAGAGTCAAAGTGGAAACGTTCTACCGGTTCATCTCAAGAATGAGATCCACTGGCGTGGTGGACGAAGTGGACGTGGTGGACGATGTGGACGTGGTGGACGATGTGGACGTGGTGGACGATGTGGACGTGGTGGACGTGGTGGACGATGTGGACGTGGTGGACGATGTGGACGTGGTGGACGATGTGGACGTGGTGGACGTGGTGGACGATGTGGACGTGGTGGACGATGTGGACGTGGTGGACGTGGTGGACGTGGTGGACGAAGTGGACGTGGTGGACGTGGTGGACGATGTGGACGTGGTGGACGTGGTGGACGATGTGGACGTGGTGGACGATGTGGACGTGGTGGACGTGGTGGACGATGTGGACGTAGTGGACGATGTGGACGTGGTGGACGTGGTGGACGATGTGGACGTGGTGGACGATGTGGACGTGGTGGACGATGTGGACGTGGTGGACGTGGTGGACGATGTGGACGTGGTGGACGATGTGGACGTGGTGGACGTGGTGGACGATGTGGACGTGGTGGACGATGTGGACGTGGTGGACGATGTGGACGTGGTGGACGTGGTGGACGATGTGGACGTGGTGGACGATGTGGACGTGGTGGACGTGGTGGACGATGTGGACGTGGTGGACGATGTGGACGATGTGGACGTGGTGGACGTGGTGGACGATGTGGACGTGGTGGACGATGTGGACGATGTGGACGTGGTGGACGATGTGGACGTGGTGGACGTGGTGGACGATGTGGACGTGGTGGACGATGTGGACGATGTGGACGTGGTGGACGATGTGGACGATGTGGACGATGTGGACGTGGTGGACGTGGTGGACGATGTGGACGTGGTGGACGATGTGGACGTGGTGGACGTGGTGGACGATGTGGACGTGGTGGACGTGGTGGACGTGGTGGAAGGGCAGTGACGAGAGTTATAAGCTGGTTACTTGAAATAATAAACTGACGTCACAACAAATAACACCAGGGATAAAACTAAGAATAGCAGAATGTTACATCTTCTAAATATTCCTGTATGGTGCAGAAACATGGACATTAGACAAGAAAACAGAACAGAAAAGCGAAGCCTTTGAAATGTGGATTTATAGAAGAATAGGTAGAATTGGATGGAAACAAAAGATAACAAACGATGAAGTTTTAAAACAACTAAAAATGAAAAGAGAACTATTAAACACAATTAGAACAAGACAAATGAAATTTTTGGGTCATTTTAAAAGACACAACAGTCTAATAAAAGTAATATTGGAAGGAAAAATACAAGGTAAAAGAGGCAGAGGCAGACCAAGACTAACATGGACGAGTAAGATCAAAAGATGGACAAGTCAACCTATGACAATCTGCACCATCGAAGCAAGAGACAGAGTGGAATGGTAGCCAACTTTCGATGCGGAGCCAGCACTCACTGATGATATTTGAAATAAATTGTTAACAGAAATCGGATGTGCCGGGTCTTTAGAGGTAGCGTGATGGGGTTTTGCTGTCATTGTTGGTAACGTTCAGTAGTCTTTGTAGAGCGTTTAACAAAGGAGATGGATGCAAAACATCTTATATCTATATATATATAGAGAGAGAGGAGAGATTGAGAGAGCGAGATAGATAGAGATAGAGAGAGAAAGAGAGATAGAGAGAGAGAAAGAGAGAGATAGATAGAGAGAAAGAGAGATAGAGAAAGAGAAAGAGATAGAGAAAGAGAGAGACAGAGAGAGAAGGAAGACGAGAGAGATAAAGAATAGAGAGAAAGAGAGAGAAAGAGAGAGAAAGAGAGAGATAGAGAGAGAGAGATGGGGGAAATGAGGAGGAGGATCCTTATTAGGAATTGTAAGTAAATAGCGAGTAATTACAGAATGAGAGTGGAGGCGGTGGATGTAGCAGAGCGGATTGAATGAACGTAACGTGAAAGTGATCACGGTGATGTAAGAGAAAGTGTAAGTATGTGGTAGTATGTGGTAGTATGTGGTAGTATGTGGTAGAATGTGGAGAAAAGACAAAGAAGGACGATAGTGATGACCGATACATCTTGGGAAGCGATCTTTGAATATTCCAATTAGCCACCACAGAAAAATCATCCATTAAATCCACATAGGAGTAGCATGACTGCCCTGAAGTAAAAGTTATTTAATAGAAGGAAGACAAGTTTTATCGAAAGTCCTGGTGGGAGAGGCTAATTCGTTGGATCAAACAATTCTTTGGGGAGAGACAGACGATTCTTTTCAAATAGTTTCTGCCTAGCAGGAGAGTCGAGGAAAAATATACAAAATGCTTAAGACGTAGCCCCAAACAAGTTATTAGTGAAGTAGACCGAAACAGGTTATTAGAGAAGTAGTCCTGAACAAGTTATTAGAGAAGTAGTCCCAGACAAATGTTAGAGAAGTAGTCCCAGACAAATGTTAGAGAAGTAGTCCCAGACAAATGTTAGAGAAGTAGTCCCAGACAAATGTTAGAGAAGTAGTCCCAGACAAATGTTAGAGAAATAGTTCCAAACTGATAGTAGAGAAATTGTCCAAACAAATGTTAGATAAATAGTCCCAAACAAATACTAGAGAAGTAGTCCCAAACAAATACTAGAGAAGTAGTCCCAAACAAATACTAGAGAAATAGTCCAGACAAATCTTAGAAAAGTAGTCCCAAATATGTTATAAGAGAAGTAGTCCCAAACAAATTAAATGTTACAGAAGTAGTCCCTGACAAATGTTAGAGAAATAGTCCAGACAAATGTTAGAAAAGTAGTCCCAAAAATGTTAAAGAGAAGTAGTCCCAAACAAATGTTACAGAAGTAGTCCCTGACAAATGTTAGAGAAATAGTCCAGACAAATGTTAGAAAAGTAGTCCCAAATATGTTAAAGAGAAGTAGTCCCAAACAAATGTTACAGAAGTAGTCCCAGACAAATTAAATGTGTACCGAAGATAAAGTTGCTTGCAAGGTGCGCAACAGAGTCCATGGTCGCTTGTGATGCGAACGAAGAACTGAGTCAGTTGACGGGGTGACTTCGAGTGCACATAATTAGTATGGGGATAACGTCACACGTGTAATAGATTTAGCCAACGTTTATGTACATAGACACACATTTCATTCATGCTGATTAATTAACAGATAAACTGCAACCCGATTACAAAAAGTGACATTAATTAGCGTGTGAAGTTAGATAAAGAGTTAGAAAAGATTAACATGTTTTGTAATATCTTACCTTGGAGTTTGAAACTCTTGGTCAGGTTGTCACAGGCTGGCTTATTTTGTCTGCTCCAATCTTGGCTGCACATTCTTCAATCAGGGATGTCTTGTTTGGCGGTAAGGATGACTCTGTAGCCTTTTTCTTTAGCAACTTGCAGGAATGTCTTTTAGTTCTCGAGAACTAAGCCTCTACTGCCAGGTTGTTTTGTGATCACAGCTTGGGAATCAGCAGCTTATATGTCAGGGGAGATAACACTAAAAATACTAAACAGTTAAGTTAAACCCGATCACGTCCCTTGATAAAAGATTTGGTGTCTTAAAACAAACGACATACAACAAACGTATATAGCCACCCCTTTAACTGAGCTACAACACGACAACATTACACTGTCTTAGCAAGACGTACACACATAGAATAATCAAACCTAATATTTGCAATGCTCACTTGTAGAGTTATGCCTCCTATCCCGCACACATTTATTACTTTTCGTGAACCCTCTATCATTGTCTCGGTTTTTGACCCGTAAACACACTTCATTATTAAAACTGTGATATTATATTGAGTAGTACAACGCCCGTGTGTTACCGGGGCCTCATTACGTGGGATGTAAAGAATAGTGACACTGTGACCTTCCAGGCATGTCGTAAGAGGCGACTAAGGAGGTTGATCGATGGCTTGACAAGCTGTCATTGTAAAAAGCATTGTTATGGAAACAGACCATAGATTTTAGAAGCAGTGATCTCTGCAATATGTGCCATTTTGGCACGCAAGGTTTCTGTTTTTGAGATTGTGGTTCTGCCCTATGTGCCGTCTTCGGCTCGAAAGGACAATAGATAGATAGATAGTACAACACTACAGTAATGCTAGATACTCTCTTACACAAGACAAGGCGAGCTGTTTCTCAGCTTTAAATGGCAAATATCATTACAATTCTCTATAAACAAACATGTCTCTTAATTTGATTAAATAGGTAACTGGAGTTACATTTCTCTATAAACAAACATGTCTCTTAATTTGAGTTACATTTCTCTTTAGTATTATAACTAAGACTCTGCTAAACTGGGCAAAATAAGTGCACCTCTGAACAGATAAATTGACCAAAAAATACTATTTGCTTATCCAAATAATGATAATTTATAATATCCAAATAGGAATAAATAGTATTCAATATTTAAGAGAAATTATTCTGCAGATTTAAATCTTTGCTGTATGCTGTTATAACATATATAGTAACATAATATATTAATGTTGTATACTCCCCATATTAATGTTGTATACTGTCCATATTAATGTTGTATACTGTCCATATTAATGGGGCACTAATTAAGAAGAGTGTTCTACTTATTTGCTTCTTCATGTTTTGACACTGATAACTGTTGTGTATGGAGAGAAAGTTAATGAAATAAGAGGAAATAAAAGCAATAACATAAAAACACTATTATGAAGACTGAATGAATTATAATATAAAATAAACAAACAATTATAAACGCAAAAAAAAACATTATTCAGATTATGGACGAAAGAAAACTCTAAAAGGAAAACATCTTTGATGAAACTTTGTGTAAATTAAAATAAAAAAATAAAAACAGGAAAGAGAAAACAGTTAAAAACAGAAAAAAACAGAAAAAAAGAATTAAAGGAAAAGGAAAGGAAAGAACATAAAAGGGATGTGAATTAAAATCATCAGATGCAATTTTTAAAACCAATGTTGTTTTATGGATGTGAGTAATGGGTAGCAGCCAATCAATTGACAGATTGAAGATAAAAAACACGATTGTGGCTTCTATGAGAAAAGCTGCAAACGAAATGGGCAGAGAAGTAGTGAAATGAGAGATTGCTTGTAGGAAAAAACGACATGAAGAATGAGAAATGTTGGCTTGGACAAGAAAATTGCTTGGAAACAGTCCAAAGTGCGGGTGCTTAAACCTAACTCGATTGAGGCAGCATGAAGTGCATGAACAGCTAAGTAATGCTACACAGAGAGAGAGAGAGAGAGACAGACAGACAGACAGATCGACAGACAGAGAATTGAATATAGCGAAACACTTGAAACACTCTCCACCTCAGAATTGAATTGCTTGAAGATAAACATAATCAGAAATGGAATCATAAGAGAACAAAACAGAACAAATAATGAAGTAATTACAGAGACAAGAAATAGGATTGACTGAGCAGCTACATGAAACAGTTTGTGAAGCGACAAGCACACAAGATGTAGATGAAAGAAGAATGCAGAGAATGGAGTAGACCCAGAATAAAATAAAGTCAGAACATCAAAGAAGCTCTACAACAGCATGAGATTGAAGCTGCCAGAAGGGCAAGAGCTAGAACAGTGTCACTCTTCACCACTGAAGGGTATAAGAGGAAGTGGAAAGCAGGAGATAATATATCGGACATTCAACTGGCAGGCGGCACATACTAGTGGTAACAATACACAGACATGAAGTTGAAAGTAAAGATTAGGTAAAGTCCTAGTTTAGCATCTTTCTGCTAAACGAATGATATCCCCTCATGACCGCATGTATTTGAATGTACTTAACTGCTTCTAGTTTGTGTGCATGTAACTCTATCTTTTTTTCACCAAAGTTTAGGGCATTCCTAACCCTAAGCCTAATGAAGGTTTTTTTTTAAAATGATATATTAATGGCAGATTAGAGGACAATCGAACACAGTACAAGGGGACGCTACTCCGAGCAGAAATACGCTAAACTAGGAGTTTACCAAAGATGAATTATTGTTTATATAACTGATGTTATTACAAATGTAAAACATTGGAGATGCACAACATGGAAGAGATGAGAGTAGTTTGCATAGAATTATGACGGTGTATGGGTACAAATATATGAGAACCGCTGGCAGCCATCTCCCACATCCATTACTTACTGTGTGGCCTCACTCTGCATAGATGAATGCCTGGACATTGTCTTAGGAGAGAGGTCGTAGTCACTGTCCGAGCGGTAGAGGAAGGACTCCCTTCGTTGGGGGAGGTTCTGGAGAACCAAAGCTGACGACGGGCTTCCCCGTCCATCGGCGACCGGCCTTGACCCGTGGGCCCATTTTCCACATCAAAGCTGGAGATGAAAGACAATGATCTGGATTAGTTCAACGGCTGAGAACTACATAATTAGTTCACAAATATCAACGGCTGAGAACTATATAATTAGTTCACAAATATCAACGGCTGAGAACTACATCATAAGTTCACAAATATCAACGGCTGAGAACTATATCATTAGTTCACACATATCAACGGCTGAGGACTATATCATTAGTTCACAAATATCAACGGCTGAGAATTATATCATTAGTTCACAAATATCAACGGCTGAGAACTATATCATTAGTTCAAAAATATCAACGGCTGAGAATTAACTACATCATTAGTTCACAAATATCAACGGCTGAGAACTATATAATTAGTTCACAAATATCAACCGCTGAGAACTACATCATTAGTTCACAAATATCAACGGCTGAGAACTATATCATTAGTTCAAAACTATCAACGGCTGAGAACTATATCATTAGTTCACAAATATCAACGGCCGAGAACTACATCATTAGTTCACAAATATCAACGGCTGAGAACTACATCATTAGTTCACAAATATCAACGGATGAGAACTACATCATTAGTTCACAAATATCAACGGCTGAGAACTACATCATTAGTTCACAAATATCAACGGCTGAGAACTATATAATTAGTTCACAAATATCAACGGCTGAGAACTACATCATTAGTTCACAAATATCAACGGCTGAGAACTATATCATTAGTTCAAAAACTATCAACGGCTGAGAACTATATCATTAGTTCACAAATATCAACGGCTGAGAACTACATCATTAGTTCACAAATATCAACGGCTGAGAACTACATCATTAGTTCACAAATATCAACGGCTGAGAACTATATCATTAGTTCAAAACTATCAACGGCTGAGAACTATATCATTATTTCACAAATATCAACGGCTGAGAACTATATCATTAGTTCAAAAATATCAACGGATGAGAACTACATCATTAGTTCACAAATATCAACGGCTGAGAACTACATCATTAGTTCACAAATATCAACGGCTGAGAACTACATCATTAGTTCACAAATATCAACGGCTGAGAACTACATCATTAGTTCACAAATATCAACGGCTGAGAACTACATCATTAGTTCACAAATATCAACGGCTGAGAACTACATCATTAGTTCACAAATATCAACGGCTGAGAACTATATCATTAGTTCACAAATATCAACCGCTGAGAACTACATCATTAGTTCACAAATATCAACCGCTGAGAACTACATCATTAGTTCACAAATATCAACGGCTGAGAACTACATCATTAGTTCACAAATATAAACGGCTGAGAACTACATAAGCTCAGTCTGAAATTATAGTAATGGTACCTGTCCAACTTGGAGGTATATATTGTTTATTCACTGGGTGCCGTCTCCACATCGTGGGTTGGCTACCACTTGGTGCCGTCTCCACATCGTGGGTTGGCTACCACTGGGTGCCGTCTCCACATCGTGGGTTGGCTACCACTGGGTGCCGTCTCCACATCGTGGGTTGGCTACCACTGGGTGCCGTCTCCACATCGTGGGTTGGCTACCACTGGGTGCCGTCTCCACATCGTGGGTTGGCTACCACTGGGTGCCGTCTCCACATCGTGGGTTGGCTACCACTGGGTGCCGTCTCAACATCGTGGGTTGTCTACCACTGGGTGCCGTCTCCACATCGTGGGTTGGCTACTACTGGGTGCTGTCTCCACATCGTGGGTTGGCTACCACTGGGTGCCGTCTCCACATCGTGGGTTGGCTACCACAGGGTGCCATTTTACTCTGTATCTTGTTTTGACGCTGCATGTCGTCATAGTTCACCTATCCACCTTTTGAGATTATCAGTCCACTTTAGTCTTGGTCTGCCTCTGCCTCCTACCTTCCCTTACAAGATGACTTTTAGAAGGGTATTATTGTAATTTTCACGTCCAACAAATTTCAAATCTCACCCTAGTGGAGAATTCCTGGGGTTTCCCCTTCTGAATGGCTCAGCACAGCCAACCATAGATTTACTGAGGCCTACGGGTTGAGAGAGAATATCTGGAAAATGATCAATTAACGTGACGTTTTCAGGTTTGCAAGTAGGAGCGGTTGTGGGTAAGAGTGACGTCACCCGTCTATAGCTTAATTAGCTGATGACGTCACGCTAGATGGAGTGTTTTCCAATATTATTATCTGCCCGCGGGTCATCTAGATAGTTGGCTGTGACTGACGCTTATCTCAAGTAGTCTATGGACTACCTTATTCTCTGAAAGAAAAAAAAAAAGTATGGCTAATTTTAGACTCCGGGTAAATCCTAAAACCGGGCGTGGGAGGGGGAAATCACCGCTGTCGGTATTTGGACCAAGAGCATGATGCCAGAAAACGAGTACACTCACTACTTAACCAGCGCAGCATCAGTTCTTGATACCACAGGCCATGGAATCACTTCTGAGCGATCATTGACTTGTCGTATATCCCCTTTAGCATATCTTTTGTAGTTTAAATTAATTTAAAAACGTTTTGTGTTTCAAATACAGGAAAGAAAAAGACAACTCAACGTGTGTGTGCTCATGTCAGTTAGTTGGCTGAACATTCAAGTGAGATAAATACAAGGATTTAATACCGTGAGGGTAAAACGGAGAAAACATAAAAAGGAAACATAAAACGCTGTTAAACAGCTAAACCTATAGAGAGACAAAACAAACTAGGACGTTTCGACCAAGGCCCTCATCAGGTTTCAAAACAACGAATAAACAAAAATTGAGCACTTAGCTTCGTTACATCACGACAGCGTTGATTCATGCAAAAAGACGGTCTCAACGAAAGAAATGGCCGGTCAGAAGCGAGATCAAGGTAGGAATGTTTAAAGGGAAAAATATCGTTGTTTTCGCAAGACCCGACCGTCCTGGCATTTATATAAAACTGCCAACGTAGACCCGTCTTTAACAAAAGTGTGTTACATTTCATATCTTAAAAAGTTATAGTTAAAGTTATGGTTAGTCGAAGGCCCCGGTATCACTGCAAACGAATTAAAATCCATAATTGCCCAAACCGCCCGTGCCAGTGGAATCATCTGAATTATCATCTCATCACACTGAAAGATCCAAACAAAGAAAGGCAGCTGCAGTCCCCATCGTAGCAAACAAAGCACACGTGAAAGGATTTAAGGCGTATCATCACCGAAAGTAAACGCTGCTGGACTGTCCTTTGTCATACGATATCATCACTCATCGGAAGCAATCTGAATATAGAAACACCATCCGGATTAAACACACAGCTCACGATGTGCACAGAGCACTAAACTCAGTAGCTCCAGTAGCAAGCCGGACTTGGAATATGAGGAAACTGCAAATAGGAATACTTTTCTGACAGTGTCTCAACGGTTCCTTGTTTTCCATTTGTTTAAAATAAACATTTTCGGTGTTTTGTTGAAGCTTTAGGTGCTGCTTGAAGGTGGATATTTGCTGCGAGAGATTGCTATTGAGAAATATATATTTTTAAACAAAAAAGGAAGATGGCGGTGAAAGTCAATCCATTTCTCATCATCACGTACTATACCTGTTGACGTAGGCGATCTTGTCCTTCCACAATCTTCTATCCACCGTGCATCGTTTCAATTCTGTTGTTGACTGTTTTCCATGCCATGACACCTAGCTATCTAGTATCTTCTGTCTTTGTCGTCTGAGATCTCTCTTTCCTTTTATTTTGCCAGTTGTAACCAAGTATTTCAACTTTCCGCTTCTCATGATGTGCCCGAAAAATGTTGATTGTTTCTTTCTGATGTTTACTAGGAGATCCTCTTTTGCTTTGGTCTCTATGAGAATGTCATCGTTCGTCTTTTTAGCTGTCCATGGAACTTTTAACATTCTTCTGACAAATTCCATCTCTGTGGCTCTAACAGTCTTTTCATTTCGTTTTTTACGGTCCATGATTCGACCTCCATAGATCAGAATTATTTTTTCATATATGAAGGATCTATCTGTAGGTATGTCTGAGATCTATTAGTATGCACAAGATCTACCTCACTTTATGTAATCAACCTCTACAAACATAAGGAACCTGCTAGAATATGAAATGTCTATATGCAAATTAATAATCTATCAGTAACTACGTCAGTTTGTATGTGAAGGACCTACCAATGTATGGGACATCGACAAATAATTATCATGTATAATGTAAGCTGCGCTCAACATTGTACTATTCTGTATATTATACAATTCTGTGGTTGAGTACAGTTCAGTGGTAATGTACAATTCTGTGGCAGTGTACCGTTCTGTGGTAGTGTACAATTCTATGAAACACAATTCTCTTATTTGGAACTCCCATAAACTGTGTTATGGACTCATGCATGTTTTTGACGGTCTCATGTAGTAGGAGCCAGCCCAGCATAGAGACACAATCACCATGCAAAACACTTTGTTAGTTGTGGCTCTCTGTCGATAAGTATCAGGTCGATAATCACGTGATTAAAACCTGTCATAAAATTGATGGAATTTGCAGTGAGAAGATTGAGCGTACACTTTGAAGTTAACCTCATATTTAGAAGCATAACAAGAGATCACATGTAACAGAATCGGTGTAGTTCTACCTGACCTGTTGTTGCTTCTTGTATGGAGAAGAATAGGCACAGCAAAGGGTGCCTTTAATTATATGTAAAAAAAGTAAAGTACCCCCGTCACGCCAAGTGGCGTATAGGGAATATGGTGTTAGTGACCATAAATTTTACAGACCTTCGGTACATGATTTTTGGGGTAATGTGGTCGGTATTACGCCCATGCCGCTTCACTTTCCCAGAAAAAATCCGGTACCCATTAAAGGCTGGGTGAACCTGGAGGCCGTCGGTTGGGATCGAACCCTACCCCTTGTCCTTTGTAGTCCAGTTCCCTAACCACTGAGCTCTCGCTGCTCCCTTTTAATCATATGAAACATGTAATAATATTATCAGCTTGCTTATCTTTCACAGAACGTTGCATTCACCACAGTCCTTCTGAAAAAATATCTGTCTCTAGTCAGATCTCCCACAGAACGTTGCATTCATCACAGCCTGTCTGAAAGAATATCTGCTTCTAGCCGGGTCTCCCACAGAACGTTGCATTCACCATAACCTGTCTGAAAGAATCTCTGTCTCTAGCCAGGTTTCCCACTTCTTCTGTTGTCATGTTTAAGCTCTCCTTATTGTCTTGAAACCACCTTCTACTTGGTCTGCCCCTGATACGTTACCCAGGAACCATGTCATCCATTATTTTTCATTCTAGCCCGCTGTGTCTTTTGACGTGACCATAGTATTTTAATTTCTTCTGTAGACCGGTGTTTATTAGCCAGTTCTTTTTAAGGTTTACGACCTTTAATAGATCGCCATTACTCCTTTCTATTATCAAAGGTATCTTAAGGATTATTTTAAACACTTTGTTTTATTCTCTGCTCTTTACGAGATTGCCCATGATTCACAACTATATGTTGATTTCAGGAAGATACATATCCTCAGTAATTTTAATTTTACTATCATGCTGATGTTGTGCCAAATGTTCATGGCAGTTAACTTTTATGTCGCTATTGCTAACGGTATTTTGATCTCTTTCTGACAGACTTCATTATTAGTTACCACAGTTTCCAGATAGTCATAGTTTGTTATAAATTCTCAAGTTCTTCACATCTGATGTATGTTATAAAATCTAAACTAACACCATCAAATCCATTATGTAGGAAATAATTAAATGTCGAAACTGAAACATGGGCTGTGGGATGGTTGAACGGAGAATCAAAGCAAACACAAAAGAGGATTTACAGAAGATTAGAAGAGAATGTTGAAGTAGAATAAAACAAATAATGAAAACCCTGAAGCAATTAATAATACATGAAGAATTATAGAACACAACAAGATAATTAGTAAACAACATTGTGAAAGGAGTCTTTGAAGGAAGTGTACAGGTAGAAGGAAATGTACAGGTAGAAGGAAATATACAGTTAGACGGAAATATACAGGTAGAAGGAAATATACAGGTAGAAGGAAATGTACAGGTAGAAGGAAATATACATGTAGACGGAAATATACAGGTAGAAGGAAATATACATGTAGAAGGATTTGTACAGGTAGAAGGAAATATACAGGTAGAAGGAAATATACATGTAGAAGGATTTGTACAGGTAGACGGAAATATACAGGTAGAAGGAAATATACATGTAGAAGGATTTGTACAGGTAGAAGGAAATATACAGGTAGAAGGAAATATACAGGTAGAAGAAAATATACAGGTAGACGGAAATATACAGGTAGACGGAAATATACAGGTAGAAGGAAATATACAGGTAGAAGGAAATATACAGGTAGAAGAAAATATACAGGTAGACGGAAATATACAGGTAGACGGAAATATATTCAGCTAGAAGGAAATATACAGGTAGAAGGAAATATACAGGTAGAAGGAAATGTACAGGTAGAAGGAAATATACAGGTAGAAGGATTTGTACAGGTAGAAGGAAATATACAGGGAGAAGGAAATGTACAGGTAGAAGGAAATGTACAGTGAGAAGGAAATGTACAAGGAGAAGGAAATGTACAGGGAGAAGAAAATGTACAGGTAGAAAGAAATATACAGGTAGAAGGAAATGTACAGGTAGAAGGAAATGTACAGGGAGACGGAAATGTACAGGGAGAAGAAACAACGGGAGGTGGAGCTTGAAAGAGACTGACATCAAATTGTAGACTCGTACATCAGTTACATAGTATACCATCATGCCGAAACGGTAACGTAAACTGACATTCTAGATATTTCGTTGCGAAGACGGTACATGATAGCGATAAATTAGTGGTCTCTGGTCTATGATCTTAGACTGTGTCCATGTCGTGTTTGTTGGTTGTAGGGTTTGTTACATGCCATGTCTATTTTTAGTGTTTTTTTAAAACTGGTTACTAATTTTCTTCGTCATGCAATAAAGTTACTAAACTTGGCTATAACTCTTCCTTCAAAACAGGAATCTACAATTTAATTATAAAGTAAACAGTTCTTCAATCCGGTAAAAAAAATCTATATAAACAAACGCGTGACGAAAGTTTAAGAAATATATTCTGTACAGGTGTATAGTTTTTTCCCTGTTTGTTCTATACGCGACATAAATAATCATCCAACTTTTCTTTTTACTTCCCTCCCAGCAATTATTTTAAGGTTTACAGTAGCAACAAAACAAAAACAAAACAAACAAAATAAAAACCAAGTACACAGTGACACAAGGAAATTTTAAAAAATCAATGTTTGATGATCAAGAAAAGAACGACAACGATCAAATAATAGGAAACAACAACGGATGGCAGGTCAAAACAAAAATAACACACTTGAGAATACACGACAATTTCATTGATCAACAGACAATCAATAACTACACGTAATTGTGACACGATGTACCCGAGCAAAATGCTTCTGTTCAAGCAGCAATTATGGTAGGTATCTCTCTGTGGAGCATCGTTCTGGGGAATGTTAAGCGAGGAAGGAAATAGGTTCCTGGAATTTGATAGGAGAGAACAAGGGGTGGGCAGTGTCTATGACATGTAGAATGGGAGATAAGAGAAGTGTAGTATCTAGGACATGTAGAATGGGAGATAAGAGAAGTGCAGTGTCTAGGACATGTAGAATGGGAGATAAGAGAAGTGTAGTGTCTAGGACATGTTGAATGGGAGATAAGAGAAGTGTAGTGTCTAGGGCATGTAGAATGGGAGATAAGAGAAGTGCAGTGTCTAGGACATGTAGAATGGGAGATAAGAGAAGTGCATTGTCTAGGACATGTAGAATGGGAGATAAGAGAAGTGTAGTGTCTAGGACATGTAGAATGGGAGATAAGAGAAGTGTAGTGCCTAGGACATGTAGAATGGGAGTTAAGAGAAGTGCAGTGTCTAGGACATGTAGAATGGGAGATAAGAGAAGTGTAGTGTCTAGGACATGTAGAATGGGAGATAAGAGAAGTGCAGTGTCTAGGACATGTAGAATGGAAGATAAGAGAAGTGTAGTGTCTAGGACATGTAGAATAGGAGATAAGAGAAGTGTAGTGTCTAGGACATGTAGAATGGGAGATAAGAGAAGTGTAGTGTCTAGGACATGTAGAATGGGAGTTAGGAGAAGTGCAGTGTCTAGGACATGTAGAATGGGAGATAAGAGAAGTGTAGTGTCTAGGACATGTAGAATGGGAGATAAGAGAAGTGTAGTGTCTAGGACATGTAGAATGGGAGATAAGAGAAGTGCAGTGTCTAGGACACGTAGAATGGGAGATAAGAGAAGTGTAATGCTCTAGGACATGTAGAATGGGAGATAAGAGAATTGTAGTGTCTAGGACATGTAGAATGGGAGATAAGAGAATTGTAGTGTCTAGGGCATGTAGAATGGGAGATAAGAGAGGTGCAGTGTCTAGGACATGTAGAATGGGAGAAGAGAAGTGCAATGTCTAGGACATGTAGAATGAGAGATAAGAGAAGTGCAGTGTCTAGGACATGTAGAATGGGAGATAAGAGAAGTGTAGTGTCTAGGACATGTAGAATGGGATATACGAGAAGTGCAGTGTCTAGGACATGTAGAATGGGAGATAAGAGAAGTGTAGTGTCTAGGACATGTAGAATGGGAGATAAGAGAAGTGCAGTGTCTAGGACATGTAGAATGGGAGTTAAGAGAAGTGCAGTGTCTAGGACATGTAGAATGGGAGATAAGAGAAGTGTAGTGTCTAGGACATGAAGAATGGGAGATAAGAGAAGTGCAGTGTCTAGGACATGTCGAATGGGAGTTAAGAGAAGTGCAGTGTCTAGGACATGTAGAATAGGAGATAAGAGAAGTGTAGTGTCTAGGACATGAAGAATGGGAGATAAGAGAAGTGCAGTGTCTAGGACACGTAGAATGGGAGATAAGAGATGTGTAGTGTCTAGGACATGTAGAATGAGAGATAAGAGAAGTGTAGTGTCTAGGACATGTAGAATGGGAGATTAGAGAAGTGCATTTTCTAGAACATGTAGAATGAGAGATAAGAGAAGTGCAGTGTCTAGGACATGTAAAATGAGAGATAAGAGAAGTGTAGTGTCTAGGACATGTAAAATGAAAGATAGGAGAAGAGTAGTTTCCAGGATATGCAGAATGAGAGATAAGAGAAGTGCAGTGTCTAGGACATGTACAATAAGAGATAAGAGAAGTGTAGTGTCTAGGACATGTAAAGTAAGAGATAAGAGAAGTGCGGTTTCTAGGACATGTATAATAAGAGATAAGAGAAGTGCAGTGTCTAGGACATGTATAATAAGAGATAAGAGAAGTGCAGTGTCTAGGACATGTAGAATAAGAGATAAGAGAAGAGTAGTTTCTAGGACATGCAGAATGAGAGATAAAGATAATGAGAGAGAGTGAGAGATGATAACAAAATGATTGAGATATTCACAAAAATATGAAGATATCAAGTGATGAAGGGAGTGATAATGCTGGAAAGAAGGAGAGAATTAGAGAAAAAGAAAATATGAAATGAAGATGCTGTATGAAGCGATAGAGTGGGTAGTAATAGGTAGGAGATAAAGGCAGGGGCCGTTAAATGGGAAGATAGAAAGTGAAAGAAGTAAAAAGAAAAAAAATAAAATAAAGAAAATAACAATATGGAGAAAATTAGAAGAAATGAAAGAGAGGGCTATACAAAAAAAAAAAAAAAAAAGATACGTATACATAAAAAGAAGCAAAGAAAATTAGGAGAGAATGATGTACGAGCAAAATGTAGAAACAGGAGGATACAATAGGAAAGAAGAAGGGTAAAGAACACACAAGAGAGACAGAGTGAGTAAACTACAGAGCAATAAAAATAGTAGCGATAACCGGAAGCAAGAAAGTGATAAAGAGATGATATTTCTGATAACCCACTCTACACTGGAGGCTGCCACAACGGTGATCACTTATATTTGATAGCGAAGAACGTCCATTATGTTGTTTCCAGTAGCTCGATGGTCAGCCGTACACCATGTTCTGACTATGGAAGGTTTGTTGATGCTGATTAGAGTTGTGGTTCTTAACAGCAAAGTGAAGTTGTCTCATAGGTCGTGTGTGGATGGTCGTGTGTGGATGGTCGTGTGTGGATGGTCGTGTGTGGATGGTCGTGTGTGGATGGTCGTGTGTGGATGGTCGTGTGTGGATGGTCGTGTGTGGATGAGTGTGTGAATGGTCGTGTGTGGATGGTCGTGTGTGGATGGTCGTGTGTGGATGGTCGTGTGTGGATGAGTGTACGCGTCAACAGATGTACACACGTGCATGATCACAAGACTTACACTTATCATGTACATATAGGCAAACACACAAACAGAGACGACGAGATACAGACAGAAAGACAAGATAGACGGACATAGGGACAGACAGACATACAGGCTGGCAGGCAGGAAAATAAATAGATAGATAGACAGACAGACGTACGGACGGACAAATAGACAGACAGATAGACATACAGATAGACAGACAAATAGACACAAATATAAATAGAAAGATAAACAGAGACGGACAGACGGACCGACAGACAGACAGTCAGATAGAGATAGATAGATAGACAGACAGACAGACAGACAGACGGACCGACAGACAGACAGTCAGATAGAGATAGATAGATAGACAGACAGACAGACAGACAGACAGACAGACAGACAGACAGGCAGGCAGGGCAGGCAGGCAGGCAGGCAGGCAGGCAGGCACACAGGCAGGCAGGCAGGCAGGCAGGCAGGCAGGCAGGCAGGCAGGCAGGCAGGCAGGCAGACAGACAGACAGACAGACAGACAGACAGACAGACAGACAGACAGACAGACAGACAGACAGACAGACAGATAGATAGATAGATAGATAGATAGATAGATAGATAGATAGATAGATAGATAGATAGATAGGCGGGAGATAGAGGAATACATAGATGAATCATTGATGAATGGATGAATATAAAGACAGAGATGATGACGTCATGGGACGCACCAAAATGGCAGCTTATTTATATTCGAGCTATGGACTAAGCAATGTTTACATTGAACAACACGATATATGCTATTGCTGCGAGTTGGCAGATTTTTGAAAATTTTTTCAAGGGTTTGAACATAAATGTTTGTTCACAGTTCGTTAACCGTCGCTGTAGATAAAGTCGTTAATTCGCTTCGGACGTTTGTGACCTTGGTAGCTAAGGACCTAACTTGTGCAAACGGATGGCATTGGCAAGGATCATTTTGAATCTATGAAGTGGGCTAATTTTGTGTTAACTCAAAAGCATATGTGCTTTTTAACCAAAGACTTTTTTGGGGGGACTCAATGAAGATATCCCCGATGGAAGAATAAATTGTACTATTAGTCTCATAAATGATTCGCTTCCAGAGGTTTATGATGTAAACAAAGCAGTTTTGTCATTGCAAGTCCACACCTATAATTGGTCAGGATTGTGTAGCAGCAGCAGCTTTATAGCGAACACAGAAAACATCACAGGATTGTGCTGTTCTGAAACAGCTATGCCATGCTACCCTAGAATTGCCTTTAATGGGATTACTGTGACCACAAACCACTCTCCATGTGTGTGCCACATATTTACACCCCAGAAAGAAATACTGAATATAACAACATCATGTGCCGTCTGTGATATTAATGACCACAGACCATGAGCCTCCTGTATGATTGATACAACTGTTGCACCAAGCATTTCATCAGCAGAGCCATATCTATGGAATGTTAATCTGACATTGTTCTTGAATGATGTCCAAGTTAATGAGACATCAGAATCATGTGGCGGCAGTTACAAGAAGGGAGCGGAGAACATCAAGTTCTGCTGCTATAAAGGAGACTTGCCTTGCTATCCCAGAATTGCCTTAAATGGGATCACTGTAGTTGAAAACTTCTCCTCTTGTGTAAACTACACATTCACATCTAAGAGTGAATCAGTGAAGGTCACAAAATCATATTCTCTCTGTGGTTTTACTAACTACAGGTCAGGTGGCTTCTGTTGGATTGGAAATGATAACTTACCACCACTGTGTGTCTATATGTTTGGAATTGGAGTCATCAATGATGGCCTAACATCATCAAGTGCTATGACGATCATCATTTTCGGGAGGACGTGAACTCCCATGGTATATGGTGGATAGGCGGTAGGAACCATTGAAGGCTATGTCTGAAAAGTGTTCCTTCTTGCAGTTTCCTCATATTCCAAGACCGGCTTGTTGCAGGAGCTACTGAGTTAAGTGCTCTGTGCACACCGTGAGCTGTGTGTCTCATCCTTTTTGATCCTGCTTCGATATCCCGCTTGTTTACGATGAATGATGATATCGTATGACAGGGAACAGTTGACTGTGTTCACTTTCTGCGCGGTTTCGCCTTATGTCTTTTGGCGTGTGCTGAGACTGCTACGATGGGGACTACAGTTACCTTTCTTTGTTTGGGAGATGAGTTAGTAATGCGGATGATTCCACTGGCACGGGCGGTTGAGCAATTATGGATTTTAATTCGTTTGCAGTGATACCGAGGCCTTCCATAACCAATAATAATAATAATAATAATAATAATAATAATAATAATAATAATAATAAAGACAGAGTATATAGCGAGAGAGAGAGAGAAAGAAAGAGATAGAGAGAAAGAAAGAGAGAAAGAGAGAGAGAAAGAGAGAGAGAGAAAGAGAGAGAGAAAGAGAGAGAGAAAGAGGGAGAGAAAGAGAGAAAGAAAGAGAGAGAAAGAGAGAGAAAGAGAGAGAGAATGAGAGAGAAAGATCTGCACGCCACATGGGGTAAGATTTTATGGAAATAAATGCTACCCGATGATGGGATTTCGTGATGCACAAGTTATGTAGCTCTTGGGAATGACAGTATTTATACTATAACAGGACAGCTCAGGGGCTACATAGAGCTCTCATTGAGACTCACATACCATTTCTAGGGTCTAGTTGGTTCCTCTCACTGGAACTAGCGTGGAGAGGGCGGGGGCTGGGTGTAATATTCCCAGTACAGCCATCACAATGTTCTTAAGTCAGAATATTTGTTGTTTTGGACATTTACGAAGCGAAATCAGCAAATTACTACAAAAGCATTTTCAGAGACAAAATGACAAATTATAGTCCATTAACTACAATATATATCAATCACGCTATAGCGAGAAGGCATTAATAATTTACTAGAAGAGTTGGAAGGTATTTATAGAAAACACGGTGATATCAAAACATATTTAAAGTTTGATAACTCAATGAGGATAAATTAGAACATTGCCATTTTCATTATCTCGCTCATATCCATTTCCAGAACATTCCTCTCTTCACGTACCGGATAAAGCTCTACTACCTCTATTCTCAAAACGAAGATATCTTTGATGTCTTGAAATCACCTTATTTTTGATCTTATCTAATTTTACTGGGGCTATGCTTTTCGCTGTTGTTCTTTACTAACCATGGGGCTTCTTATATCTCAGAAATATTTCATTTTCCTAGTGCAAGGTTTTCTTTAATGAAATGAAAATAAAACATGTGCTATGAATCTATGCCATTTGATGTGAGAAAGAGAGTTCATCTATGCTATATAGAGCCGATTCTGACCTATGGATGTGAATCATGGACAGTAGACAGACGAATTAAAAGACGATTAGAGGTCCAAGAGATGGGATTTGTCAGAAAAAACTGAAAATTCCCTGGACAGATAAACGAGAACATTGCCGCCAGAGAGGCCAACACCAAAAATAGGGAGATCCTAAAAACACATTTTTTAGCACATTTTTTTGGGTGCATTCTAACAATAGAAAAGTTTCAGTACGTGGTCACACCTGGAAAAATACAGGGAAAGAGAGATCGCGGATGACAAAGAGAGAAAATGCTAGATAGCTTGGTATCATATCATGGAAAACATCTACTATAGAATTGATACGATGCACTGTGGATAGAAAATTGTGGAAGAACATGATCGCTTACACCAAAGGGTATGACACTTGATGATGATGAATGTTCTCTTTACAAACAACTTCTCTTGATTGTTTAGTGCTTTTAATATTTCTTCATTTCCCCAATTTTAATGTCTGAGGTATGTTGACATCTTTTATGTAATATATTGCCTTGAATGAATTATTTTTTTCTTTATCAATTCCAAGAATGTCCATGATTCGCAACCATTTGTTGGAACAATATAGGAAAAGAAAAAAAGGTGAATGGGACAAGAATGAGAAGTGAAGGACAGGGATTCCCATTATTATTTGAAATAGCTAATTGTGGACGTTGTTACCTGACATAGGGCTTGAAGAGAATCTTGTTAGTTACAAATCAGTTGCCGGACTATCTTCATCGCTCATCGAACAACCGTCCATAAGCGCACAGGTCACCTTTCCAGCGAATCCCGCGGCATAAAAGGACAGAGAAATCAAACTATGCTGGTTCATATCTTTTTTTTTGTTCTCCCTGTAACTCTCTTGAAATTATTCTTCTTCTTTTCTCTTTTCACTGATACCTAAAATGTGTCGTGGTTTATATCATTTTTCGTTCTTGAGTTGCTCGAACTGTCTGAATTAGTGACTTCCCTTTGTTGTTACATGTCTCTGTCACTGCATCTATCCATATTCTCCTTTTCTCTTTTCACTGATACCTAAAAGGTGTCGTGGTTTATATCATTTTTCGTTCTTGAGTTGCTCGAACTGTCTGAATTAGGGACTTCCCTTTGTTGTTACATGTCTCTGTCACTGCATCTATCCATATTCTCCTTTTCTCTTTTCACTGATACCTAAAAGGTGTCGTGGTTTATATCATTTGTCGTTCTTGAGTTGCTCGAACTGTCTGAATTAGTGACTTCCCTTTGTTGTTACATGTCTCTGTCACTGCATCTATCCATCTTCTTCTGGGTCTTCCTCTTGGTCTTTTTCCATGCATTCTCGAGAAGAACGCCCTTGATGGTGATTGGTAAGTGTTCATTCTGGCCAGGTGGCCAAACCATTTAAGTTGTTGTTGTTCTATATATTCTTGGCAGAGTTTTGTTCCTACTATTTTTCTTATGGTTTCATTTTGTATTCTATCTTTTCTTGTGTTGTTTGATACTTTTCTCAAGCATCGCATCTCACATGTATTGATCTTTCTTAAATGTGATTTAGAAAGGGTCCATGTTTGACTTTCATAGCACAAAGTTGGTATGAAAATGCTATTTATCATTTGTTGTTTAGCTGGCATAGAAATGTTTGGATGTCTTAGCAATGGTGAAAGCTGGTATGTGACAGCATTTGCTTTTTGTATTCTCACGTCAATTTCTCTGTCTAGTTTTCCATCTTCTGTGAACATTGTGCCCAAATACTTGAATTCCTCTACTTGTTTTATTTCTTTATCTTTGATCTTAATGTTTAATGGGTGTCTTAATTTGCTTATTCTTATAGCCTCTATTTTTGCTGTGTTAATTTTCATACTGTAGTTTGTGCAGCTGTTATCTAGAGATGTTATATGCCGCTGTAGCAGATTTTCATCCTCATATATTAGGCATTGGTCATCTGCGAATAGTAGCTCGTTGATGTTAGAGTTTTCTACCTCTATATTATTATTTGATTTTTCCTTATTGTTGGTTGTTTCCTGATTTATTTTGTCCATATATATATATATATATATATATATGATGAAGAGGAGTGGTGAGAGGACGCATACTTGTCTTACTTACACCTGTTGTAACCTGAAACCATTCTGACAGACCTTCCTATGTTTTAACGGCACTTTGACTTCTCTTGAAATTAAGCACCGTAAATGCTAGGACTCCAAAATAGGAGAAAACGGGTTTGAATCCCAGCAGGTGAAACATTGTTGTCTATCGGTGGTGAAATAACAACTCAGACACGTACATCTCGCGGTGACTGTATTGTACAAACGGCCTTTATTCTCCAGTCCTATAAATTCCCCCAGCAGACTCCAGTGATGGGATAATACGGTAACGGTAGTCAGATAGTACATGCTAGAAGATCCAGTTGTAGTGCCTGACTGCAGAGGAATCTCATGGGAAAATGATGATCTTGAAATTGTCTTACGCTTTCCCTGTTTATCGCCTATTGTTTACATGCGTAGAGACAATTTTATTTCATTTTATTTAAATGTAATGTCTTTTTAAAAATTATATTTTCATTTGAACTTTTTCCTTGTAAAAAATAATAACTGCATAATTTATCTTTTTTATTTTAATTAAAAATTGTTATTGAGTTATTTGCGGTCATCATATATGGATACCACCGTTGTGCTACCAATGCCAGACCTGGACCATAGATGCAAGAACAATAAGAAAAATAACCTCTACTGATATGAAATGTGTTAGACGATTACAAGAAACAGTTTGCGAGACAAGATCAGAAATGATGAACTGAGAAAAAAAGCTAGGAATAGCCCCCGCCATAGAATATATAAAGAAACAACAGATAAAACGGTTTGGCCAAGTGACAAGGCAGAAAGATCAAAACACAACACAACGAGCCTTCAGCAAACGTTGTGAAAATACCAGACCAAATGGTTGACCACAAAAAAAATGTATATACGGAATATTAGAAGCACTATGAAACATTACAGCTGCAGATGCGAACAGAAGAGCAAAAGACTGCAATTTATATCTCCCCTCGACGCTGAAAGACAAATGAGGAAGGAAAAAAGAAGAAGAAGATATATGGAACATTTAGTACCTTGTGTCATCTGGAGGAACATTTAGTAGTTTGTGTCATATGGAGGAACATTTAGTACCTTGTGTCATATGGAGGAACATTTAGTAGTTTGTGTCATATGGAGGAACATTTAGTAGTTTGTGTCATATGGAGGAACATTTAGTAGTTTGTGTCATATGGAGGAACATTTAGTAGTTTGTGTCATCTGGAGGAACATTTAGTAGTTTGTGTCATATGGAGGAACATTTAGTAGTTTGTGTCATATGGAGGAACATTTAGTACCTTGTGTCATATGGAGGAACATTTAGTAGTTTGTGTCATATGGAGGAACATTTAGTAGTTTGTGTCATATGGAGGAACATTTAGTAGTTTGTGTCATATGGAGGAACATTTAGTAGTTTGTGTCATCTGGAGGAACATTTAGTAGTTTGTGTCATATGGAGGAACATTTAGTAGTTTGTGTCATCTGGAGGAACATTTAGTAGTTTGTGTCATATGGAGGAACATTTAGTAGTTTGTGTCATCTGGAGGAACATTTAGTAGTTTGTGTCATATGGAGGAACATTTAGTAGTTTGTGTCATCTGGAGGAACATTTAGTAGTTTGTGTCATATGGAGGAACATTTAGTACCTTGTATCATATGGAGGAACATTTAGTACCTTGTGTCATATGGAGGAACATTTAGTAGTTTGTGTCATATGGAGGAACATTAAGTAGTTTGTGTCATATGGAGGAACATTTAGTAGTTTGTGTCATATGGAGGAACATTTAGTAGTTTGTGTCATATGGAGGAACATTTAGTAGTTTGTGTCATATGGAGGAACATTTAGTAGTTTGTGTCATATGGAGGAACATTTAGTAGTTTGTGTCATATGGAGGAACATTTAGTAGTTTGTGTCATATGGAGGAACATTTAGTAGTTTGTGTCATATGGAGGAACATTTAGTACCTTGTGTCATATGGAGGAACATTTAGTCGTTTGTGTCATATGGAGGAACATTTAGTAGTTTGTGTCATATGGAGGAACATTTAGTAGTTTGTGTCATATGGAGGAACATTTAGTAGTTTGTGTCATATGGAGGAACATTTAGTACCTTGTGTCATATGGAGGAACATTTAGTACCTTGTGTCATATGGAGGAACATTTAGTACCTTGTGTCATATGGAGGAACATTTAGTACCTTGTGTCATATGGAGGAACATTTAGTACCTTGTGTCATATGGAGGAACATTTAGTAGTTTGTGTCATAGGCGGAACATTTAGTACCTTGTGTCATATGGAGGAACATTTAGTAGTTTGTGTCATATGGAGGAACATTTAGTAGTTTGTGTCATAGGCGGAACATTTAGTAGTTTGTGTCATATGGAGGAACATTTAGTAGTTTGTGTCATAGGCGGAACATTTAGTAGTTTGTGTCATATGGAGGAACATTTAGTAGTTTGTGTCATATGGAGGAACATTTAGTAGTTTGTGTCATATGGAGGAACATTTAGTACCTTGTATCATATGGAGGAACATTTAGTAGTTTGTGTCATATGGAGGAACATTAAGTAGTTTGTGTCATATGGAGGAACATTAAGTAGTTTGTGTCATATGGAGGAACATTTAGTAGTTTGTGTCATATGGAGGAACATTTAGTAGTTTGTGTCATAGGCGGAACATTTAGTAGTTTGTGTCATATGGAGGAACATTTAGTAGTTTGTGTCATATGGAGGAACATTTAGTAGTTTGTGTCATATGGAGGAACATTTAGTAGTTTGTGTCATATGGAGGAACATTTAGTAGTTTGTGTCATATGGAGGAACATTTAGTAGTTTGTGTCATATGGAGGAACATTTAGTAGTTTGTGTCATATGGAGGAACATTTAGTAGTTTGTGTCATATGGAGGAACATTTAGTAGTTTGTGTCATATGGAGGAACATTTAGTAGTTTGTGTCATATGGAGGAACATTTAGTACCTTGTGTCATATGGAGGAACATTAAGTAGTTTGTGTCATAGGCGGAACATTTAGTACCTTGTGTCATATGGAGGAACATTTAGTACCTTGTGTCATATGGAGGAACGTTTAGTACCTTGTGTCATATGGAGGAACATTTAGTACCTTGTGTCATATGGAGGAACATTTAGTACCTTGTGTCATATGGAGGAACATTAAGTAGTTTGTGTCATATGGAGGAACATTTAGTACCTTGTGTCATATGGAGGAACATTTAGTGCCTTGTGTCATATGGAGGAACGTTTAGTACCTTGTGTCATATGGAGGAACATTTAGTACCTTGTGTCATATGGAGGAACATTTAGTAGTTTGTGTCATATGGAGGAACATTTAGTACCATGTGTCATATGGAGGAACATTTAGTACCATGTGTCATATGGAGGAACATTTAGTACCATGTGTCATGTGGAGGAAAATTTAGTACCTTGTGTCATATGGAGGAAGTTTCTTGATTGTAAGGCTGAATTTATCTATTATGGAATCTTTGATTTGCAAATATGTGACTATATCCGCTTTTTAAAAATATAAAATAAACATACAATGGAATGGAGCAGCTAAACCAATAGAAAGACAAGACATTTACAACGTTTCGGCAAAACCCTTCATCAGTTATAACCAACAAACCATACAATTTAAGCACAAAATATCCAAAGAAGAAAACATATCTAAAAAAATGGAGGAAAAAGACGGTGTCCAGGATAAACGTCCGCAGCTATACTCGCATAGTATGTTGTATGTTGTATGTCTGATGTGTGTGTGCTTATCTCTATTTTAAAATATGTAATCCCAATAAATTTTCTCTCAAAGTCCGTCCATGTGTTCTTGAAATGAAAGAGCAGAGAAATGCGGGGTTTAACTGATTCCAATGTTATGTTCTTATGTTCTATGGGATACCTTTATCATTGTCTAAAACTCACAGGGATAATATCATGTTTTGATTAGTTAAATGAGCAATAAAACAACAAAATGAAATTGCCAGAAGAGAACAGAAACATTATAATTGAGAGTCTGTCATAGTTATAACGATTCATAAAGTTAAATAAAATCAAAGATGAAAAACACAACTTTAGGAGCAAGCAGAAGAAGCACATAAATAATCCATATAGCAATCTCAACATTAACAATGAGAAGTAATCTTCAACAGAGGAAAATGATAAATGAGGTCTTCGTAAATAATGCATTATTGAAAAAAAAAATTAATAAATTAAATTAAACAGCTTATAATGCGGGAAATAAGAAAGTGTGATCTGTCAAGATCACGACATATCTCCTGAAGTCTGTAAGGAACATTGAAGTCACGGTGCCCGAGTAGTTAGGTCCCTCGCTGTTTACTTCCAGACTCCAGGTTATATTCTTTTTAGATGTAGTCATTTTTTTTTGCGAACAGTAACGGCTATAGGGTTCACACATTCTTAGAAAATTAGTACCAGATATATACATATATTATCCACAAAATATGTCATTGGCTAGTGAAGAAATATATTCAATAACACTGTATTCGTTACAAGACATAAGACATGGGAAGGGAGGGGGGGGACCTTACTGCGAGGTGTAGTAGATTAGGACACATAGATCTAGAGGTATAGTAGATTAGGACACATAGAACTAGAGGTAGAATAGATTAGGACACATAGAAGTAGAGGTATAGTAGATTAAGACACATAGAACTAGAGGTATAGTACATTAGAACACATACAATTAGAGGAATAGTACATTAGAACACATACAACTAGAGGTATAATAGATTAGAACACATACAACTAGAGGAATAGTAGATTAGAACACATACAACTAGAGGAATAGTAGATTAGAACACATACAACTAGAGGTATAGTAGATTAGAACACATAGAACTAGAGGTATAGTAGATTAAGACACATACAACTAGAGGTGTAGTGGATTAGAACACATACAACTAGAGGTATAGTAAATTAGAACACATAGAACTAGAGGAATAGTAAATTAGAACACATAGAACTAGAGGTATAGTGGATTAGAACACATACAACTAGAGGTAAAGTAGATTAGGAAAAACACAACTAGATGTATAGTAGATTAGAACACATAAAACTAGAGGTGAAGTAGATTATGACACATATAGCTATAGTAATGATAATATGTTTCCTTAAATATGATATGTGTGTTTATGGTAGAGATTGTGATAGTGTGAGGACAGAACAAACTATTGTGTTCATGTTTCCATGCAGCCTAGCCTCACGTGAATTTCCTGAATCGAAGAAATGTAATGAAATCAAATCACGTGATGTAGATTGAATCTTCTGTGCTGGCGGACGACTGGTTCCCAGAGATTAGGATCGGCAATTGATTAGGCAGATATAAGGAGACTTGGAGAGTTGCTTGCCATATCTGAGACATTAATATAAGCCAAACTTGAGGGTACTGGCTGGATTTGTTGTCCATGTTGTCTGTTTCAATATGAAAAGAGATATAATGAGATAGAGCAACTTGGGAATGTGGTGAAAGAGTAAGATGGATTCATTTTGACAGTAAAACTACACTGTTCACGGCTGTTAGTTATCATATCATAGCGAGATTTTATTTCTTATATTAGAGATTTGACATCACTTTGAGGTTAAGTTGACCTGAGCCTAGAATATTCCACTAATGATAATTCTTAAAACTGATGATATCACAAATGTGATAATGGACAAATCTGAAATAAGTGCAACGTTTCAAATACTTGGGCTTAATTATAATATGAGCTGGAAGATGCACCACAGAAATAAAAAGCAGAATATCTCAGGACAGAATAGCCTTTCAGAAAATGAAAAATATATTAAGCAGCAAATCTTTTGTCAATAGAAGTGAGAAAGAGAGTTCATCGGTGCTATATATAACCAATTCTGACCTATGGAAAAGAATCATGGACAGTAGAGAAACAAATGAAAAGGCGATTAGAGGCCACAGAGATGGGATTTCTCAGAAGAATGTTGAAAGTTCCCTGGACAGATAAAAAAACAAATGAAGAAATTCTCAAAGAGGCCAACACAAAAAGGGAGCTCTTAAAAAACATAAGAACGAAACAATCAACATTTTTGGAGCACATCATGGGAAGAGAAATGTTGGAATACTTGGTTACAACTGGTAAAATAAAAGGAAAGAGAGATCACGGACAACTAAGAGAGAAAATGCTGGATAGTTTGGTGTCTTGGCATGGAAAACAGTCAACAACAGAACAGATACGATGCACTGTAGATAGAAGATTGCAGTAAGACATGATCGCCTACGTCAACCGATAAGACACATAATGATGATGATTATGATGATGATGATGATGATGATGATGATGACATCACGGAAGTAGTTTCAATTTGTGACATCAGATACACATCTTAATTTGTATTAAAAGATAGCAATTAATGGGTCTGCTTGAATCATAATTTAGTAGTTAATGCTCGTAACAAACAAACAAAAATGCAAAGATTGGTAAATCTGACAGTTTTCATGCAATATTTAACTTTTAACCACGCACGTTTTGACATTTTTAAATAGAATTGAATATGTGTAATGGAAGAAGTATGTGGATTTTATCTGCTTGAAAAGACACATATAAGCACACTTACTAAAGTATCAGTGTCAAACTATTGTGTGTGGAGGCGAAGGCGCGCCTACCAGCACCAGAGCTGGAAGTTGTTAGCGACCGACCCACAGCTGATGGCTTGCGCCAGGATCGGTGAACCAAAACCATCCAGACCCTGCTCCACCTCTCCACGGTGCCTCCAGTAACAGACTAAACTGTGTAGTCTGACCAAGCGTGCAGGGATCGAAGAGGGAAGACAACCCGAAACTCAAAAATGTCGTGCTGAAGTCGGATGTGTTGGGCCGAAAGGCGCAAATATAACATTTATACTGCAAACCACAACACAACGCAGTCACGTCCACTACGTCCTTGTAAGGGCGGATGATGAAAAGGAATATTCTAGTCTACCACGATACTCTAGAATACTTTAGTCATCGGGCGAACGCAACCAACCACCAAACTATTGTCTAATAGAAATGTACTTTGTAAAGACATGGAGATAGTAATGTGCGCATATCATATACATTACATAAATCTTTTGAATCGCACTGTAGGTTTGTAGAATTGTATTTTTCTGGACAAGTATGAAGAAATTACATGAGGAAAATATTTCTGGAATTCATAGATGTAGGGGCGAAAGATAAAAACGCGTCATGCTCAAGCAAATAAGCAGACAAACATTAGGACGTAATGAGAAATAGATTGACCACGCTGAATTCTGAGATACAGTGTGGTTATACCGAAATAATCAGACGGTCGAATATATAAATACATAGGTGGAGAGACGGGAAGATAGATACATGACAGAATGAAAGACAGACAGGCGTACAAATGGACGAACGGACAGACAGACAGGCAGACAGATAGACGGACAGACAGAGGCAGACAAATGGATAGGTAGACAGACAGATACAGATAGGCAGACGGATATACAGACAGACAGACAGACAGACAGGCAGGCAGGCGGACAGGCAGGCGGGCAGGCAGACATGTAGGCGGGCAGGCGGGCAGGCAGACAGGCAGGCGGGCAGGCAGACAGGCAGGCGGGCAGGCAGACAGGCAGGCGGGCAGGCGGGCAGGCAGACATGTAGGCGGGCAGGCGGGCAGGCAGACAGGCAGGCGGGCAGGCGGGCAGGCAGACATGTAGGCGGGCAGGCAGACAGGCAGGCGGGCAGGCAGGCGGGCAGACATGTAGGCGGGCAGGCGGGCAGGCAGACAGGCAGGCGGGCAGGCAGACAGGCAGGCGGGCAGGCAGACAGGCAGGCGGGCAGGCAGGCGGGCAGGCAGACATGTAGGCGGGCAGGCAGACATGTAGGCGGGCAGGCAGACAGGCAGACAGGCAGGCAGACAGGCAGGCGGGCAGGCAGACAGGCAGGCAGACAGGCGGGCGGGCAGGCAGACAGGCAGGCGGGCAGGCAGGCGGGCAGGCAGACATGTAGGCGGGCAGGCAGACAGGCAGACAGGCAGGCAGACAGGCAGACAGGCAGGCAGACAGGCAGGCGGGCAGGCAGACAGGCAGGCGGGCAGGCAGGCGGGCAGGCAGACATGTAGGCGGGCAGGCAGACAGGCAGACAGGCAGGCAGACAGGCAGGCGGGCAGGCAGACAGGCAGGCGGGCAGGCAGACATGTAGGCGGGCAGGCAGACAGGCAGACAGGCAGGCGGGCAGGCAGACGGACAAAAAAAGGCAGACACATGGGCAGACAGATAGATATAGAAAAGCAGACGGATAGACAGATACAGATAGACAAACATGCAGATAGACAGACGGAGAGACAGACAGACAATCAAACAATTGATGTAAAAAATGTCTTGTTTTCGACTAGTAGAACAAGACTTGCATATTTTCACACAACTGCTTCAAGAAGTGATAAGCAGAATTGCTGAGTGTCTTACCTGAGTGCCAGGAATGTGTACAATTACCTGTGCTACGCGCTAGGTAAACTGAAAAGTCAGGTGTGTGTTCGTGACATTTTTTTCCTTATACACAACGCGCATGCGTAAAGAAAAAAACGAAGAGAAGAAATAAGCAAAAAACAGTTGTGATTTTGTGTGTGTGGAAATCACGTGACGTTTGCGTCAGATGTTAAATCAGCTCAAGGTTAGAGAAATATGTTGTCAATTATTAAAGTAAAGGGGTAGAACGATTTTATAAATTTCGGGTGAGTAAAGAGGCGGATTATTTTCCATAAATGTGGCGTGAGTAAAGCGATGAGTAGAACACTGTCATAAATTTGAGAGGGTAAATCGGTTGAATATTTTCATAATTTTAGATTGAATAACGAGGTAAAACACGTACATAAATGTGGGGAGAGTGAAGTGGTAGAACACTTTCATAAATGTGGGGTGAGTAAATCGAAAGAAAACAATTTCATATATGTGGGGTGAGTAAATCGAAAGAAAACAATTTCATATATGTGGGGTGAGTAAATCGAAAGAAAACAATTTCATATATGTGGGGTGAGTAACGTAGTAGAACACTTTCATAAATGTGGGGTGAGTGACGTGGTAGAACACTTTCATAAATGTGGGGTGAGTGACGTGGTAGAACACTTTCATAAATGTGGGGTGAGTGACGTGGTAGAATGCTTTCATAAATGTGGGGAGAGTGAAGTAGTAGAACACTTTCATAAATGTGGGGTGAGTAAAGTGGTAGAACACTTTCATAAATGTGGGGAGAGTGAAGTGGTAGAACACTTTCATAAATGTGGGGTGAGTAAATCGAAAGAAAACAATTTCATATATGTAGGGTGAGTAAATCGAAAGAAAACAATTTCATATATGTGGGGTGAGTAAATCGAAAGAAAACAATTTCATATATGTGGGGTGAGTAACGTAGTAGAACACTTTCATAAATGTGGGGTGAGTGACGTGGTAGAACACTTTCATAAATGTGGGGTGAGTGACGTGGTAGAACACTTTCATAAATGTGGGGTGAGTGACGTGGTAGAATGCTTTCATAAATGTGGGGAGAGTGAAGTAGTAGAACACTTTCATAAATGTGGGGTGAGTAAAGTGGTAGAACACTTTCATAAATGTGGGGAGAGTGAAGTGGTAGAACACTTTCATAAATGTGGGGTGAGTAAATCGAAAGAAAACAATTTCATATATGTAGGGTGAGTAAATCGAAAGAAAACAATTTCATATATGTGGGGTGAGTAAATCGAAAGAAAACAATTTCATATATGTGGGGTGAGTAACGTAGTAGAACACTTTCATAAATGTGGGGTGAGTGACGTGGTAGAATGCTTTCCTAAATTTGGAGCGCGAAAACCGGTAGAACACTTTTAGAAATCTGAAATTAGTATACAGGTAGGTTTTTCTTTTAACTAAATAGAGCGAACATACAGAACACTTTCTTAGATTAGACATGAGGAAACAAAGAGAACCCAATACCTCATTTTCAGTGAGTTAACTGGCAAAACACTTTCATAAATGTAGAGTCAGTAAAGTGGTAAACACTTTTATAAATTTAGAGTGAGTAAAGTGGAAAACACATTCATAAATTAGGGTGAATGAAGTGGAAAATCCTGGAGGGGAAAATGAAAGGTAAAAGAGGCAGAGGCAGACCAAGACTAACATGGACGAGTAACATCAAAAGATGGACAAATCAGCCTATGACAACCTGCACCATCAAAGCAAAAGACAGAGCAGAATGGCGCTCCATCGTAGCCAACCTTCGTTGCGGAGACGGCACTCGATGTTGATGATGAAGTGGAAAAAATATTAATAAATTTAGAGGGAATAAAGTGAAAAACAAATTAATAAATTTAGAGTGGGTAAATTGGAATACACATTCATAAATTTAGAGTGAGTAAAGTGGAAAACACATTCATAAATTATGATGAATGAAGTGGAAAACACATTCATAAATTCAGAGAGTAAAGTGGAAAAGTCATTCATATATTTAGAGTGAGTAAATTGAAAAAAACATTCATAAATTTAGAATGAGTGAAGTGGAAAACACATTCATGAATTTTGAGTGAGTAAAATGGAAAACACATTCATAAATTTAGAGTGAGTAAATTGGAAAACCCATTCATAAATTTAGAATGAGTAAAGTGAAAAACACATTCATAAATTTGGAATGAGTAAAGTGGAAAACACATACATATATTTAGAATGAGCTAAGTGGAAAACTCATCCATAAATTTAGAGTGAGTAAAGTGGAAAATACATTCATAAATTTAGAGTGATTAAAGTGGAAAACATATTCATGATTTTAGAGTAAGTAAAGTGGAAAACATTTTCATAAATTTAGAGTGAGTAAAGTGGAAAACATATTCATACATTTAGAGTGAATAAACAAGTAGAACATGTTCTTTATTCAGGATCAATTAAACAAAAAAGATCCACTCTAAATGCAGGTAGGAGCAATGAACACACGTTCTTTAAACTGAAGTAGACCCAATGAGCATTTAAAATACCGCCTGGCCCTTTTATTTCAACACAAACTCATAATTCTAACTCACTTGATAGAAGATCAGGTGGTCTAGATGTAGACGTCGGTCTCTGGACAGGGAGGTCCCGGGTTTGACTCCCACTACAGGAGGTGGGAATTTTCTCAAAACTCAGTGGTTTCTTCGTGGCTCTATCCTTCCCCTCCCCCTCTCTGGGTAGTGAGATCCGATGTCTAGTGTTCACTGGGTAGTGAGATCCGATGTCTAGTTCTCACTGGGTAGTGAGATCCGATGTCTAGTCCTCTCCGGGTAGTGAGATCGCATGGCTAGTGTTCACTGGGTAGTGAGATCCGATGTCTAGTTCTCACTGGGTAGTGAGATCCGATGTATAGTTCTCACTGGGTAGTGAGATCGGATGTCTAATTCTCACTGGGTAGGTAGATACGATGTCTAGTTCTTACTGGGTAATGAGATCCGATGTCTAGTTCTCACTGGGTAGTGAAATCCGATGTCTAGTTCTCACCGGGTAGTGAGATCCGATGTCTAGTTCTCACTAGGTAGTGAAATCCGATGTCTAGTTCTCACCGGGTAGTGAGATCCGATGTCTAATCCTCTCCGGATAGTGAGATCCGATGTCTAGTCCTCTCCGGGTAGTAAGATCCGATGTCTAATCCTCTCCGGATAGTAAGATCCGATGTCTAGTCCTCTCCGGATAGTGAAATCCGATGTCTAGTCCTCTCCGGATAGTAAGATCCGATGTCTAGTCCTCTCCGGATAGTAAGATCCGATGTCTAGTCCTCTCCGGATAGTAAGATCCTACGTCTAGTCCTCTCCGGATAGTAAGATCCTACGTCTAGTCCTCTCCGGATAGTGAGATCCTACGTCTAGTCCTCTCCGGATAGTGAGATCCTACGTCGAGTCCTCTCCGGATAGTGAGATCCGATGTCTAGTTCTCACTGGGTAGTGATATCCGATATCTAGTCCCCTTCAAAAACGTCCAAATTCTCGCCGATAACAAGATGAGAGTACTTCTGAGGTAGAAGGCTATCTACATTGCGAGAGACATTTGGGGCATCCATGAAGATAAAGGTCTAGTAGGGCCAGGATATTCTTTACTGTATTTATCTATCAATTTATTTTCCTATATATCAGTCAATTTATACTTTGATCAAGACACACTAAACATTTTCACACTAAATATTCTACCACTAAATATTCTCACACTAAACATTCTCATATTAAACATTCTCACGATAAACATTCTCATGCTAAACATTCTCACATAAACATACTCACATTAAAAATTATCACACTAACAATTCTAACATTAAACATTCGCACACTAAACATTCTCATACTAAAAATTCTCACATTAAACAAACATTCTCACACTAAATATTCTCACATTAAACATTCTCACACTAACATTCTCACACTGAACATCCCCACACTGAACATTCTCACACTGAACATTCTCACACTATATATTCTCACACTAAAAATTCTCACATTAAATATTCTCACATTAAACATCCTCACACTGAACATTCCCACATTACATTTTTTTCCACTAAACATTCTCACACTACATCTTTTCATACTAAACATTCTCACACTAAACATTGTCACACTGAACATTCTCACACTAAACATTCTGACAAAAAAATAGCCCAAGTGTTATTCCACTTATCAGAACAGACAAATATTTCTCAATACAAAATAACCCTAAGTATTTCCATCACCCCTTCAGACATAGCAAGTAAAGCTACGCAAACAATGAAGACATACATGCCCAGACAGCTCTATTTCGTTACCACGCCTAAGGACAAAGCAAACATGTTTCTCAATCCCAGAATAATAGAATCCAGGGAAAAATATGTGGAAGTTGTAACCATCTAATGGGCAACAATCAGGGACATTTATGACAGCATTACCGGCATTTGCTGACTGGGACATACATTACCAGGACGCACGAGTCTCAAGAATCAATTAAATAAATGCCACATGTCAGATGTTCGTCCCCACTTTTGTCATCTTGGGCTGACTTTAAATATCGTTGCCTGTTGTTGACCTCGAGATGTTATGTTCAATTTCAAAATGACAAAAGACATCGTTTATTTACTCAAAGTTAACCAACAGGGATTTTCAAATGAGAGAGGACACCGATGTTTAAACAAAAAATAGAAATCCCGTTTTCTTTGTGTTTTTTTAAAAGTATTACTTACTTGTTTGATTTCATGAAAATATGAAATACAATTACTTACTTGTTTGATTTCATGAAAATATGAAATACAATTACTTACTTGTTTGATTTCATGAAAATATGAAATACAATTACTTACTTGTTTGATTTCATGAAAATATGAAATACAATTACATGAATATTTTTACATTGCAATTTTGCAACAGAAGGTACTTTTATACCAAAAAGTAAAATTCATGTTAATGTAAACGTTATTTATGTGCTTTTTTCTGCTTGGCAGTAACGAGAGAGAGAGATAGATAGATAGAGAGAGAGAGAGAGAGAGAGAGAGAGAGAGAGAGAAGATATCGGTTGAAACCATCTCTGTACTATAACTCGCAGTCTGTTCGGCTCTGGGACTGAACAATCGCAAGGCATCTCAACTGAAGAAACGAAAACAACACGTTCATTCGTTCATTCATTCATTTTCCTCTCGAGCCGACGACGCCCGAGACTTGCTTCTTTACTTGCTTGTTGGTTACTTGATTGTTGGTTTACTTGCTTGTTTACTTGATTGATTGTTTACTCGAGTGATTGTTTACTTGCTTTTTGACTTACTTCCTTGTTGGTATATTTGCTTGTTGGTTTACGTGCTTGTTTACTTCCTTGTTGGTATATTTGCTTGTTGGTTTACGTGCTTGTTTACTTCCTTGTTGGTATATTTGCTTGTTGGTTTACGTGCTTGTTTACGTGCTTGTTTACTTGTTTGTTGGTTTACTTGCTTGTTGGTTTATTTGCTTGCATTCACAAGATGGCTAAAAGTATAGGCCACTTCATCGTCCGTTATTCATCATCATTATGTGCCATACCGGTTGGCGTAGGTGATCATATCCCTCCACAATCTTCTATCTACGGCGCATCGTATCAGTTCGGTTGTTGACTGTTTTCCATGCCATGACACCAAGCTATCCAGTATTTTCTCTCTTTGTCGTCCGCGATCTCTCTTTCCTTTTATTTTGCCAGTTGTAACCAAGTATTCCAACTTTCCTCTTCTCATGATGTGCCCGAAAAATGTTGATTGCTTCTTTCTGATATTTTTTAAGAGCTCCCTTTTTGTGTTGGCTTCTTTGAGAACTTCCTCATTGGTCTTTTTAGCTGTTCAGCGAACTATCAACATTTTCTGAGAAATCCTATCTCTGTGGTCTCTAATCGTCTTTTCATTTGTTTGTCTACTGTCCATGATTCGCTTCCATAGGTCAGAATTGGTTCTATATAGCACCGATGAACTCTCTTTCTCATTTTTATTGACGCAGATTTGTTGCATAAGATATTTTTCATTTTCTGAAATGTTATTTTGGCCTGAGTTATTCTGCTTTTTATTTCCGTGGTGCATCTCCCATTTGATGTTATTATTGTGCCCAAGTATTTGAAACGTTGCACTTGTTTCAGATTTGTCTCATTTATTTTTATGCTGCATGATGGTGGTGATTGCTTCTTCGATATAACCATTACTTCTGTTTTCTTACTCCGTCATTAAAAGGGCAATAAAGGGACATGTATGCGCCGTTTTGTGGCTTACAGTAAAACTGTGATATTTTCATGTTTCAACCCAACACATCCGACTTCAGCCCGTTATTTTGTAGATTTTTGGTGAACATTTTTTCCGAGCACCAGCCAAGTTGTACGTCTCACACTTGTAGATTGCCAAGGGTTGTTTAACGAGTTCACACTGGACCTCCCTCCTGTTTATTGCCGTTATAGGAATGGACAAGGCAACAAAATAGATCACAAGATGGAAACGTCACGAAGAAACCATGGATTCATTTTTATATTTTCAAAAATCCCCACCACTTGTGGTTAGCTTTGAACTCACGTCTTTCCTGTACAGAGACCGGTGTCGTGCATCTAGACCTACCGACCTACCGACCTACCGACCCCCCTAGCAGTTAGGATTTAGGGTACTCTAACGGAGAAAGCGATTCTTCACAACTGTTTGCCATTACAAAGTGTATAAACAGAAGAAGAGAAAAGCCCCGTCGCGCCCTATGGCTTATATGGAATATGGCGTTAGATAACACCCACGTCTGCATTATGAGTGATTCAATGATTCTGAAAAAGATGTTGAGGAGGGCTCTGTACGCATGCAATGGGCAGAGTCATTGCGAGAGTAACAAAATACGTAAGGTCACCTTTTTCTACGTCCCTGGACATGCAGTAAAAAAAAAAAAGTACCCCCGTCACGCCAAGTGGCGTATAGGGAAATGTGGTGTTAGTGACCCTATATTTTACACACCTTCAGCACATGATTTTTGGGGTAATGTGATCGGTGCAGCCCGTGCTGCTTTACTTTCCCAGAAAAAAATCCGGTTCCCTTTTTGAGGCTGGGTGAACCCGGAAGCCGTCGGTTGGGATCGAACCCTACCCCTTGTCCTTTGTAGTCCAGCTCACTAACCAGGAAATGCAGGAGTGCGGGAAATGAAACAGTTTGTCTAGCTGCGCTATTGTTGAGGACGGTCAACCAATGGATCAGGCGGGCATCATTAATGTCCCCTGAGATGTGGAAAGGGCACATGACTTCGGCAGCTATGAGTACACGTCACTCCTTCGGATGAAACAGATGGAAATTAAGATTGGCACAACCAGAAATTAGAAACTTAGTGGGCGTGTAAGAAGACTTATCAACCAACACAGAACTGGAGTCGT